>JAXDDX010000097.1:595000-600000 GCA_034670405.1 Hoplostethus atlanticus
GGTATGAGAAGGTATGAGAAGTGTGACTGGGAAATGTGATCGCGGCTACCAAATTCACGAGAGTTAAATTTGAGAAAAAGAGAGCTAGATGAACCTGATTGTTGTGGTATGTGTGTAGATCCATTTAGTAACGTTCTTAGTAAAAGTGAATAGTGTGATCAGGTAGATTTGTTTCCAAATGTAGGTTACTGTGACTCAGTAAACTGTCTTGTCTTTAGCCCTAGTCTCTACTCCAAAACACTCGAGAAGGAGAAGAGTCAGCTCAGTTAACAAACTGTTAGCTAGCTAATGAGCCAGCAGGCTAATTTAGTTCATGCTAATATGGGACTACTAGCCACTGCTAACGCTAGCTTCTACTAGATATGTTAGCTAGCGTGTAATTAGCTGACCAGACTGGTTTAATGGCTGTCTGACTGTATTTAAAGTGATGGTAGCTGGTTGGTTGTATGTGTTACGATTTCTGGTTAACCTTATCCAGACACTCTGAACACTTTGCTCTCTCTCGAAAGGAAAGAAAGAAAGAAAGAAAAGAAGAAGAGAGAAGTGGGATTTCTCTTCTGTTGTGTTTCTGAATCAACATTAGTTTTTCAGAGAGAATTTTTTCAAAGTCATTTAATATCATCTACCACCAAAACCTCCAAACAAGGTATTATTATTTTTGGTCAGTCTGATCAATACTTTACTTTTACTTAACTTTTTACATCAGTTTGCTACTGTCATCAGGCGGGTGAGCCGACACTGGTCGCAGGTATCTACTTCTGCAGTGGCTGCAGCCTTTCCAGAGCCTCTCCAAACCTTATAAGGGCCTCCAGCGCAGACCTGTCCCCTTCACCCCCCCCCCTCCATCCCTCCATCCATGCCCTCCTCTAACCCCCATCTGGTCTGGATCTGCTCTCGTCCTCGACCTGCCCCCCCCCCCCTTCCTCCTTCTCGCTGCCATTTCTGTATAAACAAGTGGAGTCTGACCATAACACTCAGACCCCGGGCCTCGCTCCTTCATTTTCATCCCCCCTCCACCCTCCCCCCTGCCCCGCCACCCTTTCTCCACCTCCCTCCCCAAAATAATGGGTAGCGCCATTCTTTCGACTTCTATTTCCATCCCGCCCTGTATTTCCACAGGTGAGGTCTTTCATAAAACTGAAAGTAGTCACCTGAAGTATGTCATCCTTTTTATAACGCCATTTCATTGGGGGGGGGGGGGGGGCGGTTTAAAATAAAATGTTAAAGGTTACATTTACACGAAAAGTTCCCCGCTTCACTTTGAAAGCTGAAAAGGTGAAGTTGATCACAGGGCAAGTCATAAAACTGGGATTACACTCAGCTATGTCTGGCTTATCAGCGGGGCGAGAGAGGGATGCAGGAACAGAGAGAGAGAGAGAGAGAGAGAGAAAGAAACATGTCAGACAGCGATGTAATACGTCTTATTCAGACCAGAGGGCCACTGCTACATCATAGTCTGGGATAGGGCTTTGGTGTGTGTGTGTGTGTGTGTGTGTGTGTGTGTGTGTGTGTGTGTGTGTGTGTGTTCCAGGAGACTCCCACTTGGCACTGTGCAATTTGGAAGAGCTTTATAAAAAGGGAGGGAAGGAGGGAGGGTTTTTTTGGACGGGACAGGCGACAGAGGGAGACACACAGAGAGAGAGAGAGAGAGAGAGAGAGAGAGAGAGAGAGAGAGAGAGAGGGAGAAATCCAAAAATGTGTTGGACCGGTGTCCCGGTCGAATCAGACTCATGGCAGAGCTTTCTCTATTGTGGCTACAGAGAGCGAGCCAACTCTTCACCTGACAAGATGTCAATGACTAAAACCTTCAAAAGACAAGAAAAAAAAAACCCCCCAAAAAAACCAACGCAGGAAACCGAATACTGCGTATCTGCTGTGTGCCTCGGCGTGCTCGATAAAGGCTTGAAACGTTAAAGTACAACCAATCAGAATCACTCGCTGTCATGATAGCTGCACGGGAATCTGCAACGGTATTGTCAAGTTTTCTTGGCTCTGCAAAAACGACATACGTTTTTGTTTTATCGGCCTTCGAGACGGGTGTGAGGCCTTTAAGAGCCTCCTGGAGAGTCGGAAATTGTAAAGACAGCACAAAAACGTTTTGTCTGCGTAAAGATGTACCTTACAGGTATTTATTGAAGAGGCGATTACTATAAATATAAATAGTTAAAAAAGGACCGGGCCTCATGTTGATCCTTGCGGAACCCTCTTTTTTTGGTAAAGCCTCTTTTTGAGGGTCATATCAACACATAATACACAACGTGGGAATTTTAGGAACTGTCTACACTGTAGCCGGACAGTGAATTAAAACCACTGTGTTGCTGCATGCACCTTAGCTTCACTATCCAATCAACAACACGCACACATGGTCAGTCTAACATGTAGCTGGTGCAACCCGCATGGTGTATGTGTGTGTGTGTGTGTGTGGGCAGGATTAGGGGGAACGCTGGGAAAGGGGGGGGGGGGCGATGATGCCCCTACAGAGCCCCTTCCTGTCACCACACCCCTCAATCACACACACACACACACTCACACACACTCACATACACACTCCCCAGGTGCAGTGTTGCGGGCCAGTGTGCGGGATTAGCTGGTATGCTCTGGCACTCTCTTCTGGTAATCCCTCTAATTTGTTAACAGGGCACAGAGACACACACACACACACACACACACACACTGCGGCAGTTTGTTTCTGACTGCATCTCACCTCCCTATTGAGGACTACCTGTCTCTATCCTGTGGCCAGGGTAACAGGGCATGTTCTCCTCCTCCTCCTCCTCTTCTTCCTCCTCCCCATCAAACACTTCCCACGACTGTCAGGGTTTGTACACACACACACACACACACATACACAGATGCACCCCTTGCACACCGATAATCCTTTGTTGGCTGGATAACACGCAGGGAAGATGGGGGTAACGCTAAAGTTCAACGCGTGGTGGGATGCTGCGTATCCTCCAAAAGAGACAGAGTACAGGAGAGAGAGAGAATTAGCCAAAAAGCGCATGAAACTGAAGTAAATGCTGTCACCCGCTTTTATTTTTCATGTTTCCTTTTTTACATTTTTTGAGATCAAAAAATTTAGTTGAGATCAACTGTCTCTTGTAACAAGGGAGAATCCCGGGGACCAACGCTAGAAATTTGACACAACCAAAAGATTTGTGTTTTCATCCGTTGGGTTGAAGTGAACAAATGTGCTTCCTGACGTCAAATAAACCGGAAAGGGTCTCGTCGGCCATTTTTCATGCTTCACACAACCACGGTGGAGACTTACACATTGTTAGAAACAACACGCGTGACATGACATATTTTACAGTCAACATATCAGGACATCCAAAGCCAGCTGTTGCGCAATGAGTTACTGGACCGGCGCGCTTTTGTTTTTCACCACCACATCAGCCAAAACATTTAGTCAAAACTCTTCGCAACACCGAGGAAGTTTTATCAAAAAGAAATTCCGTTCGTCTTTTTCTCATAATTGGAAAAAAAAAAAAGTCCTCAGATGGAAACCCAGCTAATGGCATGTGGGCTGACAGTAATGGCCTGTGCAGCAGCACCGAGTTTGGGGTTTGCCTCTTGGTTTTCAGGGCCAACAGCATCTGTGGTGAGTTTAAAAGTCAGAGATGACTCAGTTTCCCCAGGAGGAGTTTAGTCTGGCCCCGGGCCCTGGGACTTTTAAAACTGCTGCGGTGAATCACCGTCCTCTCGAAACCCCGGGCAGATAAAGCCTTCCCCCCCGACTCCGGAGTGCTAGGATTTTCATTTCCAGTTGCAGTTGGGTTTATTTAATTAAAGCTCCTGTGTGGTCCTGTAGTGATTTTTTTTTTTAGTTGTGAGCTATTAAAATCAATTTGAAAAGCCTGCCGGATGACGGTGAAACCTGCTCTCCGACCACTTCATTCAGAGCAAACAGAAAAAACTACGAGCGACTCGGCGCCAAACGAGCTTGGCGCTTTTAAATGGTCTGATTAGGAGGGCGCGCGCACACACACACACACACACACTGCAAAACTCTGCAAACAAAAAAAATCCCTCCATTCTTTACTGATGCCTGGAGGAGAGCAGAGTATTACCCATGTATGCATATACAGTACATTTACACAGAATAGTGTGTATTGTGCAGACACACACACACACACACACCACGTAAACCAATCCCTGATTTGCATGTAATTGTTGCCTTGCTATGATAGTGGTAAACAAGACATTAGCCATGCAAGGTGAGGCATGCAGAGCCTTTGTGTGTACGTGTATTTCTGTGTGTGTGTGTGTGTGTGTGTGTGTGTGTGTATGTTTATAGGCGGGGGGGTGGGGCAGGGGCACTGTGAAAGACATGCTAATGACGCCGGCAGCTTAATAATGCAAGAAATGTCAGGAAACTTTCTACAAGCACAAGGAATGGCCAAGAGGGGCACGCAGACACACACACACACACACACACACAGCCGCTGCACCCTGGGCTCATGTCAGCTCTGTTCTGTATGTAAATGGTTCGCGGTGACATTGCCCTCCAAAACCCACCACCCCCCCCACGTCGGGACCCGCTGCTGCACTTTTGATTGGACGGAGATCACAGGGCCACCGTACAGCGCCGTGTCCATAAGCCACCTTGATTGAGAGATTGAGGCAGAAAGACAGAGAGAGAGAGAGAGAGAGAGAGAGAGAGAGTGTAACTAGAGGGATGAAATGCAAAGGTGGAACGGCGAAAAGGAAAGAAGCCTGCAGATGAATTAGGATGAGAATTAGAATGAACATAATCTGGTGGTTCTCAGTGAAGCGCCTTACTGGGACAATCCCATTTTTTAATCCCAGTTTCACCAGTCAAACCACACACACACACACACACACACACACACACATATATTGCTTGTTGGTAGTTTGACTAAATCCAAACTTTAGTAGTTAGTTATTTAGTTTATTACTTTTACATTTTGAGGTGAAGAAGAAGAAGAGAGTGTAATTTTTTCCATCCCAACATCCTAACAAGTGTTGTTTTTTGGTCA